>JAVRXN010000002.1:0-5000 GCA_033556935.1 Timema podura | reverse complement strand
AGGTTAGGTTTTGGTTGGTTAGGTGGTTGGTGGTTGTTAGGTTAGGTTTGGTTAGGTTGGTTGGTTAGGTTGGTTAGGTTAGGTTGGTTAGGTTAGGTTAGGTTTGGTTAGGTTAGGTTAGGTTAGGTTGGTTAGGTTAGGTTAGGTTAGGTTGGTTAGGTTAGGTTAGGTTAGGTTAGGTTAGGTTAGGTTTGGTTGGTTAGGTTAGGTTGGTTAGGTTAGGTTAGGTTGGTTGGTTAGGTTAGGTTAGGTGGTTAGGTTAGGTTGGTTGGTTAGGTTGGTGGTGGTTAGGTTGGTTAGGTTAGGTTGGTTAGTGTTAGGTTGGTTAGGTTAGGTTAGGTTGGTTAGGTTAGGTTAGGTTAGGTTAGGTGTTGGTTAGGTTGGTTAGGTTGTAGGTTAGGTTAGGTTTAGGTTAGGTTAGGTTAGGTTGGTTAGGTTAGGTTAGGTTGAGGTTAGGTTAGGTTGGTTGGTTAGGTTAGGTTAGGTTGGTTAGGTTAGGTTAGGTTAGGTTAGGTTAGGTTGGTTAGGTTAGGTTAGGTTAGGTTAGGTTAGGTTAGGTTAGGTTAGGTTAGGTTAGGTTAGGTTGGTTAGGTTAGGTTAGGTTAGGTTAGGTTAGGTTAGGTTAGGTTAGGTTGGTTAGGTTAGGTTGGTTTAGGTTAGGTTAGGTTAGGTTAGGTTAGGTTAGGTTAGGTTAGGTTAGGTTGGTTAGGTTAGGTTGGTTAGGTTAGGTTAGGTTTGGTTAGGTTGGTTAGGTTAGGTTAGGTTGGTTGGTTGTTAGGTTAGGTTAGGTTTGGTTAGGTTAGGTTAGGTTAGGTTAGGTTGTTAGGTTAGGTTAGGTTTGTTTGGTTGGTTAGGTTAGGTGTTGGTTAGGTTAGGTTAGGTTAGGTTAGGTTGGTTAGGTTAGGTTGGTTAGGTTAGGTTAGGTTGTTAGGTGGTTGGTTAGGTTAGGTTGGTTAGGTTGGTTAGGTTAGGTTAGGTTAGTTAGTGTTGGTTTGGTTAGGTTAGGTTAGGTTAGGTTAGGTTAGGTTAGGTTGGTTAGGTTGGTGGTTAGGTTGGTTAGGTTAGGTTAGGTGTAGGTTAGGTTAGGTTAGGTTAGGTTAGGTTAGGTTAGGTTTGGTTAGGTTAGGTTAGGTGTAGGTTAGGTTAGGTTAGGTTAGGTTAGGTTAGGTTAGGTTAGGTTAGGTTAGGTTAGGTTAGGTTAGGTTAGGTTAGGTGGTTGGTTGGTTAGGTTAGGTTAGGTTAGGTTAGGTTAGGTGTTAGGTTAGGTTAGGTTAGGTTAGGTTAGGTTAGGTTAGGTTAGGTAGGTTGGTAGGTTAGGTTAGGTTAGGTTAGGTTAGGTTAGGTTGGTTAGGTTGTGGTTAGGTTGGTTAGGTTAGGTTGGTTAGGTTGGTTAGGTTGTTAGGTGGTAGGTTAGGTTAGGTGGTTAGGTGGTTGGTTAGGTTGGTGTAGGTTAGGTTTGGTTAGGTTAGGTTAGGTTGGTTGGTTTGGTTAGGTAGGTTGGTTAGTTGGTTAGGTTGGTGGTTGGTTAGGTAGGTGGAGGTTGGTTAGGTTGTTGTAGGTTAGGTGTTAGGTTGGTTGTGGTTAGGTTGGGTTAGGTAGGTTGGTGTAGGTTAGGTGTGGTAGGTTGGTTAGGTTAGGTTGGTTAGGTTAGGTTAGGTTAGGTTAGGTTGGTTAGGTTAGGTTGGTTAGGTTAGGTTAGGTTAGGTTGGTTGGTTGGTTAGGTTAGGTTGGTTAGGTTAGGTTAGGTTAGGTTAGGTTAGGTTAGGTTAGGTTAGGAGGTTAGGTTGGTTAGGTTAGTTGGTTAGGTTAGGTTAGGTTAGTTGGTTAGGTTAGGTTAGGTTAGGTTAGGTTAGTGTTAGGTTGTAGGTTAGGTTAGGTTGGTTGTTAGGTTAGGTTAGGTTAGGTTAGGTTAGGTTAGGTTAGGTTAGGTTAGGTTAGGTTGGTTAGGTTAGGTTAGGTTAGGTTAGGTTAGTTGGTTAGGTTGGTTAGGTTAGGTTAGGTTAGGTTAGGTTAGGTTAGGTTAGGTTAGGTGTAGGTTAGGTTAGGTTGGTTAGGTTTAGGTTAGGTTAGGTTAGGTTAGGTTAGGTTAGGTTAGGTTAGGTTGGTTAGGTTAGGTTGGTTAGGTTAGGTTAGGTTAGGTTAGGTTAGGTTGGTTAGGTTTGGTTAGGTTAGGTTTGGTTAGGTTAGGTTAGGTTAGGTTGGTTAGGTTAGGTTAGGTTAGGTTAGGTTAGGTTAGGTTAGGTTAGGTTAGGTTAGGTTAGGTTAGGTTAGGTTAGGTTAGGTTGTGGTTAGGTTAGGTTGTAGGTTAGTTAGGTTGGTTAGGTTAGGTTAGGTTAGGTTAGGTTAGGTTAGGTTAGGTTGTGTTAGGTTAGGTTAGGTTAGGTTAGGTTGGTTAGGTTAGGTTAGGTTAGGTTAGGTTAGTTAAGTTAGTTAAGTTAAGTTAAGTTAAGTTTAAGTTAAGTTTAAGTTTAAGTTAAGTTAAGTTAAGTTAAGTTAAGTTTAGTTAAGTTAGTTAAGTTAAGTTAGTTAAGTTAAGTATTAAGTTAAGTTAGTAAGTTAAGTTAAGTTAAGTTAAGATGTAAGTTAAGTTAAGTTAAGTTAAGTTACGTTAAGTTAAGTTAAGTTAAGTTAAGTTTAAGTTAAGTTAAGTTAAGTTAAGTTATAGTTAAGTTAAGTTAAGTTAAGTTAAGTTAAGTTAAGTTAAGTTAAGTTAAGTTAAGTTAAGTTAAGTTAAGTTAGTTAGTTAAGTTAAGTTAAGTTAAGTTAAGTTAGTTAAGTTAAGTTAAGTTAAGTTAAGTTATAGTTAAGTTAGTTAAGTTAGTTAAGTTAGTTAGTTAAGTTAGTTAGTTAAGTTAAGTTAAGTTAAGTTAGTTAAGTTAAGTTAGTTAAGTTAAGTTAAGTTAAGTTAAGTTAAGTTAAGTTAGTTAAGTTAAGTTAAGTTAAGTTAAGTTAGTAAGTTTAAGTTTTAAGTAGTTAAGTTGTTAAGTTAAGTTAAGTTAAGTTAGTTAAGTTAAGTTAAGTTAAGTTAAGTTAAGTTTTAAGTTATTAGTTATAGTAAGTAAGTTATATTAGTTAGTATATTAATTAGTTAGTTAGTTAGTTAAGTTAAGTTAAGTTAAGTTAAGTTAAGTTAAGTTAAGTAAGTTAAGTTAAGTTAAGTTAGTTAGTTAAGTTAAGTTAAGTTAAGTTACAGTTAAGTTACTTAAGTTAAGTTAAGTTCAAGTTAGTTAGTTAAGTTAAGTTAAGTTAAGTTAGTTAAGTTAAGTTAAGTTTAAGTTAAGTTAAGTTAAGTTAGTTAAGTTAAGTTAAGTTAAGTTAAGTTTAAGTTAGTAAGTTGTTAAGTTAAGTTAAGTTAAGTTAGTTATTAAGTTAAGTTAAGTTAAGTTAGTTAAGTTAATTAAGTTAAGTTAAGTTAAGTTAAGTTAAGTTAAGTTAAGTTAAGTTAAGTTAAGTTAGTTTAGTTAAGTTATAAGTTAAGTTTAGTTAAGTTAGTTAATTAAGTTTAGTTAAGTTAAGTTATTAAGTAATTATTAAGTTAAGTTAATTAATTAAGTTAAGTTATATTAAGTTATTAAGTTATAGTTATTAAGTTAAGTTAAGTTAATTAATGTTAAGATTAAGTTAAGTTAAGTTAAGTTAAGTTTAATTAAGTTAAGTTTTAGTTATTAAGTTAAGTAAGTTATTAAGTTAGTTGTTATTTAAGTTAATAAGTTAAGTTAAGTTAAGTTTAGTTAAGTTATTAAGTTAAGTTACGTTAAGTTAAGTTAAGTTAAGTTATTAAGTATTAGTTAAGTATAAGTTAAGTTAAGTTAAGTTAGTTAATATTAAGTTAAGTTAAGTTCAGTTTAGTTAAGTTAAGTTAAGTTAAGTTTAAGTGTTAAGTTTTAAGTGTTAGTTAAGTTTAGTTAAGTTAAGTTAAGTTAAGTTAGTTAAGTTAAGTTAAGTTTAAGTTAAAGTTAAGTTAAGTTAAGTTAAGTTGTTAATTAAGTTAAGTTCAGTTAAGTTAAGTTTAGTTAAGTAAATTAAGTTAAGTTAAGTTAAGTTAATTAAGTTAATTCAGTTAAGTTAGTTAAGTTAAGTTAAGTTAGTTAAGTTAAGTTTAAGTTAAGTTAAGTTAGTTAATTTAAGTTGTTAAGTTAATTAAGTTAAGTTTAAGTTAATTTAAGTTAGTTAAGTTAAGTTAAGTTAAGTTAGTTAAGTTAAGTTAAGTTAAGTTAAGTTAAGTTTAAGTTAGTTAAGTTAAGTTAGTTAAGTTTAAGTTAAGTTTAAGTTTTAAGTTAAATTAATTAAGTTAAGTTAAGTTAAGTTAAGTTAGTTAAGTTATTTAAGTTAAGTTAGTTTTAAGTTAAGTTCGTTAAGTTAAGTTAGTTAATTAAGTTAAGTTAAGTTATTAGTTAAAGTTAGTTAGTTAAGTTTAAGTTAAAGTTAAGTAATTTAAGTTAAGTTAATTAGTTAGTTTAAGTTAATTAAGTTAAGTTAAGTTAAGTTAAGTTAAGTTTTAAGTTAAGTTTTAAGTGTTAGTTAGTTATGTTAAGTTAATTAAGTTAAGTTTAAGAGTTAGTTAAGTTAAGTTAAGTTAAGTTTAGAGTAGTTAAGTTAAGTTAGTTAAGTTAAGTTAGTAAGTTAACGTTAAGTATTAGTTAAGTTAAGTTAAGTTTAGTTAAGTTAAGTTAAGTTAAGTTAAGTTAAGTTTTAAGTTAAGTTAAGTTAAGTTAAGTTAAGTTCGTAAGTTAAGTTAAGTTAAGTTAAGTTAAGTTAAGTTAAGTTAAGTTAAGTTAAGTTAAGTTAGTTAAGTTCAGTTAAGTTAAGTTAAGTTAAGTTAAGTTAAGTTAAGTTTAAGTTAAGTTAAGTTGTTAAGTTAGTTAATGTTAAGTTAAGTTAAGTTAAGTTACAGTTTAGTTAGTTAAGTTAAGTTAAGTTAAGTTAAGTTAAGTTAAGTTAAGTTAAGTTAAAGTAATTAAGTTAAGTTAAGTTAAGTTAAGTTAAGTTAAGTTAAGTTT